>CM059587.1:63075000-63092500 GCA_030407085.1 Trichopria drosophilae
TGAACAAAAAATTCAAAAATTTTCTTGTTTAGTAGAAGTGTGGTTATGGAATAGACTACTTTTATTGAAATTGAATAAAAAATAACAAAATGGTGGCGTTTGAAAAATTTAGTGTCGTTTTTACTGAAAATTACTTTTTTGTCGATAAAAAATCCAATCTATGTAATTATAGTCCATTCCATGGACAATTTAATTACGCGTATTTAAAATAAAACATTAAGATTCGTTAAAAATTGACTGAGATATGACAGTCGCAAGCTCGAAAAATGTAGTTATCCAGAAAACCCGTTTAAAGTTTTATGTGCAGTTTTTTCGATATAAATGTTTATATCTGGATACTTACAGCTAATCAGCTATTCGAGGACCATATAGTAGACCCTCGGCTTCCTCAAAATTGATCTGATCTTGCAATCTTTCGTTTTTTCGGGCAGTTCTTTCTTCCACTGACTGATATGTCGATCGCAGCTCCGCGTCTGCGATACGCTCTTGGTCGCGAGTGCAAGCGAAATTGTGGACATTTGGACAGATTTGTCATTCCCATGACGCTAATAATTTTTCAAATCGGTTGAATCATTAAAAATGCAGGTGGCAAGATATGTTGCAATGATTATAATGTTGGAGGCGCAAAACCGTTCGACGCTCCCTACCTGCTTTGAGTCGGTCAGTTCGGAGACTTATAACTATTAAACTATTACGTATGTCGATTTGCTCTTTTAGTATGATATTCTAGACACTTGTAGCTATCGAAAAATGCAAAAAACAAATTTTCGATTTTTTTGACAAAACTAACTAGAATGGACTCTTAAATGCGAAATTTCATCAATAGTTTTTCTGATGGCAAGCGCAAGTCATTTACGAGAAATTAACATTGTCAAAGCAATTATTATTGAAATAAGTGTTATAAATTTATTAATATAAATCTAAAAGCAAATAAGTCAAGTCATTAAAATCAAAGTTTCAAAATATTAGATATATAGATAGATATTTATTATGCCTTCACAATAATGTGCTTACATAGGACTTTATACAAAACGCGATTACATAACACATGAATAACAAGCATATCAATTACTAACACTAAAGCAATAAAAAACAAAGGCTAGAATCATTTACAGACGCTGTTGTCTCTCCCTCCCTCCCTCTCTCTCTCTCTCTCTCTCTCTCTCTCTCTCTCTCTCTCTCTCTCTCTCTCTCTCTCTCTCTCTCTCTCTCTCTCTCTCTCTCTCTCTCTCTCTCTCTCTCTCCTGAATGGCTCTATCATCTCCATCCATTAGATCCCAGTTGCTTCCTAAATGCTCAACATTATCTCTCTCCCTGTCGCACAATCTACACTTTCTCTCATCCTCCTCCATCCAGTACCTATTCCCCCTCTCCTCATTCCCACATCTTCACCTCGCTATTTTCATCAATCTTTTCCCCTCATTTCCCTTACAAATTCTTATATACATTGCTACCCGAGTCACCCTTCCATAACTCACACATGACTTAGACGCTCTCACTTTCCCCCTCTGTCTATTCAAAGCTTCCTCACTCATACCTCCTCTCCACAAATAATTCCCCCTCTCAGCACTCTCTCTTGTCTATTCACTCCTATTATTTTCTCTTTCATCCTTCCTTTTCTCCAACATGCATTTCATACCCAACTCCCCTCTCCCTCCTTTCTTCAGTTTTTCCTCAAACCTTCCCGCCCTCCATACCATTTCCTCCCTCAATTTATTTCTTTTTAACTCTTCTCTCACTATACATATACCCTGGTGTGACTCTTTCCAGCCCTAAAATCCACTGAAGATATTTTTCTTGCGGTCCTTCCACCTCCGTCAATTCTTTGTATCCCCACATCTCCATTCAACACATCAGCAACACAATATCATCCGCGTATTCGATTGACTTTATCTTATAATTTCCTACCCGAATCCCTCCCTTTCCTTTTTTCAACTCATCTTCAATATCTGCCAAATATATGTTGAAAAGTGTCAGGCTCGTTGGGCACCCTTGTCATACCCCCTTCTCCGCCCACAATTCCCTTGATATTTTATCTCGTACCTTTGTAAAACATTTCGTCTCCGCGTATATCTCCCTAACCCTATCTACTGGTCCCTCACTTATTCTTCTCTCCCTTATCATTCCCCACAAACACTCTAACCACTGATGTCAAAAGCTGCCTTTAGATCCATGAAAAATGCCCACACCACCACCTCTTCTTCTTCCCTCTTCTCTCATCCAGCTCCTTGATCAACCTTTTGTTCAAGATCTTTTTATATATTTTATATCTCTGTCTCTGTCTCTGTCTCTGTCTCTGTCTCTGTCTCTGTCTCTCTCTCTCTGTCTCTCTCACTCAAATTTTTCTTAAATGTCGTGTTTCAGAACTTGACATCGCCATTGCGAAGGTAACATCCGATATCACTCGCTTCTGTCAATGGGCGAATAGCAATGACCCCGTCCTTAACTTTGAAAAAACTAAGGCATTACTGGTCGGCAGTGCTTTTTATCTGAATACCTTTAATACTGATTCGATCACACCGATTGTTATTAATAAATCGGTCATACCGTGGGTTAAATCGGTGAGGAACTTGGGTCTCGTGTTTGATGGAACGCTCTCGTGGAAGTACCATCTTATACAAATGTCCAATAAAGTCTTCTCCACTCTACGTCAACTACGTAATAACCGTGCTCAACTACCAACTGATGTTAGGCAAACCCTTGTTTCCTCGTTGATTTTACCCTACTTCGATTACTGCTGCGCAGTTTACAACGACATCAATGTAACTAAAAAAATCAGGGTGGAACGAATGTTTAATGCGGGCATTCGTTTCATCTTCGATCTACGGCGAGATGAGCACATTACCCCATATCGTAATAAGCTTGGCTGGCTCAACACCAAATCGCGTAGGTTATACTATATTGGTATCGTCACCTATAAGATTATTAAGACCCACGTACCCCACTATCTTTATGAACGTTATCAGTGGCGCGAAGAATCTACATCCAGGGCTCTTCGACCAGGCTCTATGCAAGAACTTCGAGTACCGACACATCGGCTAGAATCCTATTCCAACTCTTTTATTGTCACATCTACCGGGTTATGGAATGAACTCCCAGTCGAAATTCGCGCAAGTGAAAATGTGTATTCGTTTAAAGTAAAACTAAAAAAAATTCCTATTAAGTCGGACTTCAGTGTAATTATTTTGTATTTTATATTTTAGTATTAGCATTATTAGTATTAGTATTAGTATTTTTAGCATTTAACATTAGTATTTTAGTCCACTTTTACTTCTGGTATGCGTGTACCCTACCCTACGTTGTAATCGCTCGACTATTATTATTATATATCTATTTTATATCTACTTTGTTATAGAACCAGTATTGCGCTTTTGTATGCATCTGTTAGCATGTCTTGTTATATTAAGCTGAGTTTTAGTATTAGTTATCTGTATGTATGCTTTATATCGGTTGGCCTAAGAGGTAATACCTCAAGCCATAATAAAGACAACCAATCTCTCTCTCTCTCTCTCTCTCTCTCTCTCTCTCTCTCTCGCCCACTCGCCTTACGTCTTCGCTCTTTTTTCGATGTTTTGAAATTTTCGCTTTTGACATTTCTAGGTTAGGATGTGCGGCCCTGACAAACCTCCTTTCTATAGCTCGTCTTCCGTTTGAAAAAAATGAGCTATTTTTTGTCTAGCTCAAAATTTGTATTTCATACGTCACACTAATATTTCCGGTGCCCCCCCCCCCCCTAACGACAGTAGTACTGCTGTACTGAGTTTTTTTGGGCCCCACAGTGGTGACTTAGTGTTCGCATCACTGTCATTGATGACTTTCTAGATGAATGGATTGACTCTTTCATTTTTTATATTTTTATTTCAGCTATGAAAAATTACGAATTACAAAGATGACTCAATTGCATTATGTCGATTCTGGATAAAAATCCAGACATAAAACCAGTTATACAACTGGGATATCAGTCCACGAATATTCGTTTATTGAATTTATGGTCTTGGGGTTGATATCAAGACCTTTCATTTGGTAGCTGTACTTGTTAGCATGAGGGTTCCTGAAAAACAAAGATGTCAGTTCTGTTGCCTGCCGGAAAGTTTGTAATAAAAAAAAATCAGGTGGAGGCATGAGTGGAAATGCGGTTGGATGAGAGGAACTTGCTGGACATTCCATCGTTTCCTCTCCGACCTATCCACCGATTCGGAATGTGACTTTCAAGTAATTCTCTTACACTATTTCGATAAACAAATGTCATTAAATCATTGCCAAACGTTTCTTGTGTAGCTGGAATTGATGTAGTTTATGAGCAAATCTTGATATTTTTCTCCATCCAAATTGCCTTTTATGAAAAAGGGCTCATATATTCGACGCCTGATTATGTCGGTTTATACGTTTCAACTTGTGGTATTTGTGTATGACCTCGAGTAGCTAATACGAATTTTCACGGCTCAGAAAAAAGGTGCAGAAAATTAGGATCCTAATAAATGATCTTCATCTTAATGTCCCAAGATTGCACCCGCCGATCAAAATCCTCGTCATGAAAATGTTAGTGAAGATGAATTTTTGGTAATGATAACATTTTACGTTTTAATCTCAACATTCATAATAGACAATCAGCTGTATTACAGTCAGAAATTATATTCGCCGAAGATTGTTACTTTCTAAGTAAAAAATATCAATATGTTTTTTTGTTAACAAGGTGTGAATTCAATTGATGAAGAGGGGTCACGCGACACAAAAGTTAAGTATTTGACATGATTTTAGTAGCATGTAATGTTAAAAGCACCAACAGATAACCATATGTCCCAATTCTTAGCAGGCCCATTGGCATGCGACGTTGACATGTAATACAAATTGCTCCGAATTTGAAATCAGAATGTCAAAACATATAGGAAAACATGTCTCCCACTCGTCTGTGAAGGGTGGGGAAGTTAAGAAGGGGGCGTATTTTAATGTAACCTTTCATAAACTTGAAAACTTTGAAATGCCTCAAAGGCTACACAGAGAAGTGAAGTTGAATTTTTTATACACCCCCCCCCCCCCCCCACCCCCCCCCCCCCCCACCCCCCCCCCCCCCCACCCCCCCCCCCCCCCACCCCCCCCCCCCCCCACCCCCCCCCCCCCCCACCCCCCCCCCCCCCCACCCCCCCCCCCCCCCACCCCCCCCCCCCCCCACCCCCCCCCCCCCCCACCCCCCCCCCCCCCCACCCCCCCCCCCCCCCACCCCCCCCCCCCCCCACCCCCCCCCCCCCCCACCCCCCCCCCCCCCCACCCCCCCCCCCCCCCACCCCCCCCCCCCCCCACCCCCCCCCCCCCCCACCCCCCCCCCCCCCCACCCCCCCCCCCCCCCACCCCCCCCCCCCCCCACCCCCCCCCCCCCCCACCCCCCCCCCCCCCCACCCCCCCCCCCCCCCACCCCCCCCCCCCCCCACCCCCCCCCCCCCCCACCCCCCCCCCCCCCCACCCCCCCCCCCCCCCACCCCCCCCCCCCCCCACCCCCCCCCCCCCCCACCCCCCCCCCCCCCCACCCAGCTAAGGTTTCATGATACTGTAGTCCGCGTGCGATTATGTCAAGGGGTAAAGCACGGTAACTCAGGCCGTAGTGCCACTAATTTTCACGATCTATCTGCAAAACGTACAGGCTGGTACCGTACCGTAATAGGAGGTACAGCCTATCGGGGCGTTGGCATTTTACGGACTAATATAATAACCACAAATTTTTAAGATTATACCCAATAAAACTTTATAAGAAAAATTTCCCGGAAATTGAAAAATTATGGTTGTTTAAGGGTCCATTCTGGTTAGCTATGTGTCAAAAAATAGGCAATCCTTCAGGAATTTTTTTTTTGGACAAAGAAAAAAACATAGGTATATTTCTGATATTTTAAAGATGATTTTGTAAAAATTTCAAAAATTTTGATAGCATTTCCGGAAGCAGGACACAGGGGCGACGTAGTGCCTATGCACGAAACAGGTACCCCCGCTGGGCGGACTCTTCTTACAGGTCGTAAAAAATCGTCTGAAACAAAAAATTCAAAAATTTTCTTTCTTGTTTTAGTAGAAAGTGTGGTTAATGGAATAGACTACTTTTTATTGAAATTGGAATAAAAATAATAACAAAATTGGTGGCGTTATTGAAAAATTTTAGTGTCGTTTTTACTGAAAATTACTTTTTTTGTCGATAAAAAATCCAATCTATGAAATTATAGTCCATTCCATGGACAATTTTAATTACGCGTATTTAAAATAAAACATTAAGATTCGTTAAAAAGTGGACTGAGATATGAACAGTCGCCAAGCTCGAAAAATGTAGTTATCCCAGAAAACCCGTTTAAAAGTTTTATGTGCAGTTTTTTCGATATAAGATGTTTTATATCTGGATACTTACAGCTAATCAGCTATTTCGAGGGACCATATTAGTAGAACCCTCGGCTTCCTCAAAATTTGATCTGATCTTGCAATCTTTCGTTTTTTCGGGCCAGGTCTTTCTTACCACTGAACTGACAGATATGTCCGATCGCAGCTCCGCGTCTGCGATAGCGCTCTTGGTCGCCGAGTGCAAGCGATTTTGTGGACATTTGGACAGATTTTGTCATTCCCCATGACGCTAATAATTTTTCCAAATCGGTTGAAATCCAATTAAAATGCAAGGTGGCAAGATATGTTTGCAATGAATTTTATTTATGTTGGAGGCGCAAAACGTTCGAAAAACGCTTCCCTACCCTGCTTTGAGTCGGTCAGTTCGGAGACTTATAACTAGTTTACTATTACGTAATGTCGATTTGCTCTTTCTAGTATGATTATTCTAGGGACACTTGTAGCTATCGAAAAATGCAAAAAACAAAATTTTCGATTTTTTTGACAATATACTAACTTGATATGGACTCTCTAAATGCGAAAATTTCATCAATAGTTTTTTGTTCTGATGGCAAGCGCAAGTCATTTATCGAGAAATTTAACATTGTCAAAGCAATTATTATAGAAATAAGTGGTTTATAAAATATATTAATATAAATCTAAAAGCAAATAAGTCAAGTCATTAAAATATCAAAGTTTCAAAATATTAGATTTATAGATAGATGATTTATTATGCCTTCAACAATAATGTGCTTACATAGGACTTTAGTACAAAACGCGATTAACATAAACACATGAATAACAAAGCATATTCAATTAACTAACCACTAAAGCAATAAAAAACCAAAAGGCTAGAATCATTTACAGGACGCTGATTGATCTCTCCCTCCTCCCTCTCTCTCTCTCTCTCTCTCTCTCTCTCTCCCTCATCGTCTCTCTCTCATCCATCTCTCTCTCCTCTCTCCATCTCTCTCGTCTCTCTCATACCTCTCTCCTATCTCTCTCTCTCATCACTCTCCTCATCTTCCTCCTCTCTCACACGTCTCTCTCTCTCTTCCTCACAGCAAATCTCCTCTCTCTCTTTCATCTCCTGAATGGGCTCTTTCATCTCCATCCCATTAGATCCCCAGTTGCTTCCTAAATGCTCAACATTAATCTCCTCTCCCTGTCGCACAATCTTCTAACACTTTTCTCTTCATCCTCCTCCATCCAGTTAACCTATTCCCCCTCATCCTCATTCCCACAATCTTCACCTCGCTATTTTCCATCAATCTTTTCCCCTCTATTTCCCTTACAAATTCTTATATACATTGCTACCCCGAGTCACCCTTTCCCATAACTCACACATGGACTTAGACGCTCTCAACGACTTTCTCCCCTCTGTCTATTCAAAGCTTCCTCACTCATACGCTCCTCTCCCACAAATAATTCCCCCTCTCTCAGCACTCTCTCTTGTCTATTCACTCCTATTATTTTCTCTTTCATCCTTCCTTTTCTCCAACTTGCATTTCATACCCAACTCCCCTCTCCCTCCTTTTCTTCAGTTTTTCCTCAAACCTTCCCGCCCTCCATACCATTTCCTCCTCAATTTATTTCTTTTTAACTCTTCCTCTTCTCTCACTATAACAGATACCCTGGTGTTGACCTCTTATCCATCCCAGCCCTAAAATCCACTGAAGATATTTTTTCTTGCAGGTCCCTTTCACACCTCCGTCAATTCTTTGTATCCCCACATCCTCCATTCAATACACTCATCAGCAAACACAATATCATCCGCGTATTCGATTGACTTTAGCTTATAAATTTTCACTACCCGAATTCCCTTCCCTTTCCTTTTTTCAACTCATCTTCAATTAATCTGCCTCCCCCAAAAAAAAAATAAATAATGTTGAAAATGTGTCCAGGCTCGTTGGGCACCACTTGTCCATACCCCCTTCTCCGCCCACAATTCCCTTGATATTTTATCTCGTATCCTTTGTAAAACATTTTCGTCTCCGCGTATATCTCCCTAACCCTCATCCTACTGAGTCCCCTCACTTTATTCGTCCTCTACTTTATCATTCCCCACAAACGACTCTAAACCACTGATGTCAAAAGCTGCCTTTAGATTACATGAAAAATCGCCCACAACCACCACCGGGCCCTCTTTCTTCTTCCCAGCTTCTCTCATCCAGCTCCTTGATCCAACCTTCTTGTTCAAGGATCTTTTTATATATTTTAATATCTCTGTTCTCGGTCTCTGTCTCTGTCTCTGTCTCTGTCTCTGATCTCCTCTCTCTCTGTCCCTCTCTCACTCAAATTTTTTTCTTAAATGTCGTGTTTCAGAACTTGACCATCGCCATTGCGAAGGTAAAATCCGATATCACCCTCGTTCTTTTTTTTATTTTTTTTTTCTGTTCAATTGGGCGAATAGACAATGAACCCCGTCCTTAACTTTGAAAAAACTAAGGCATTACTGTGTCGGCAGTGCTTTTTATCTGAATAACCTTTAATACTGATTCGATCAACACCGATTGTTATTTAAATAAATTCGGTCATACGTGGGTTAAATCGTGTGAGGAACTCTCGGGGTCTCGTGTTTGATGGAACGCTCTCGTGGAAGTACCATCTTATACAAATGTCCCAATAAAGTCTTCTCCACTCTACGTTCAACTACGTAATAACCGTGCTCAACTACCAACTTGATGTAGGCTAAACCCTTGTTTTCCTACGTTGATATTACCCTACTTCGATTACTGCTGCGCAGTTTACAACGACATCAATGTAACTAAACAAAAATCAGGGGTGGAATCGAATGTTTAATGCGGGCTTTCGTTTCATCTTCGATCTACGGCGAGTTGAGCACATTAACCCCATATCGTAATAAGCTTGGCTGGCTCAACTACCAAATCGCGGTAGGTTATACTATATGGGTGTTGTTATCGTCACCTATAAGATTATTAAAGACCCACGTACCCCAATATCGTTTATGAACGTTATTCAGTGGCGCGAAGAATCTTAAATCCAGGGCTCTTCGACCCAGGCTCTATGCCAAGAAACTTCGAGTTACCGAACACATCGGCTAGAATCCTATTCCAACTCTTTTATATTGTCACATCTACCGGGTTTGATTGAATGAACTCCCAAGTCGAAATTCGCGCAACGTGAAAATGTGATATTCGTTTAAAGTATAAACTAAATAAAATATTCCGATTAAGTCGGACTTCAGTGTAATTTATTTTGTATTTTTTGATATTTTTGTATTAGCAATTATTAGTATTAGTATTAGGTATTTTTTAGCATTTAACATTAGTTATTTTAGTCCACTCTTTACTTCTGGTATGCGTGTACCCTACCCTACGTTGTAATCGCTCGACTATTATTATTATATATCTATTTTATATCTACTTTGTTATCAGAAAAACCAGTATTTGCGCTGTTTTGTATGCATCTGTTAGCATGTCTTGTTATATTGATGCTGAGTTTTTAGTAGTAGTTTATTCTGTTTGTATGTCGTTTATCTATAATCGGTTGGCCTAAGAGGTAATAACCTCAAGCCATAATAAAGACAACCAATCTCTCTCTCTCTCTCTCTCTCTGTCTCTCTCTCTCTCTCTCTCGCCCACTCGCCTTACGTCTTCGCTCTTTTTTCGATGTTTTGAAATTTTCGCTTTTGACATTTCTAGGTTAGGATGTGCGGCCCTGACAAACCTCCTTTCTATAGCTCGTCTTCCGTTTGAAAAAAATGAGCTATTTTTTGTCTAGCTCAAAATTTGTATTTCATACGTCACACTAATATTTCCGGTGCCCCCCCCCCCCTAACGACAGTAGTACTGCTGTACTGAGTTTTTTTGGGCCCCACAGTGGTGACTTAGTGTTCGCATCACTGTCATTGATGACTTTCTAGATGAATGGATTGACTCTTTCATTTTTATATTTTATTTCAGCTATGAAAAATTACGAATTACAAAGATGACTCAATTGCATTATGTCGATTTCTGGATATAAATCCAGACATAAAACCAGTTATAAAACTGGGATATCAGTCCACGAATATTCGTTTATTGAATTTATGGTCTTGGGGTTGATATCAAGACCTTTCATTTGGTAGCTGTACTTGTTAGCATGAGGTTCCTGAAAAACAAAGATGTCAGTTCTGTTGCCTGCCGGAAAGTTTGTAATAAAAAAAAATCAGGTGGAGGCATGAGTGAAATGCCGGTTGGATGAGAGGAACTTGCTGGACATTCCATCGTTCCTCTCCGACCTATCCACCGATTCGGGAATGTGACTTTCAAGTAATCTCTTACACTATTTCGATAAACAAATGTCATTAAATCATTGCCAAACGTTTCTTGTGTAGCTGGAATGATGTAGTTTATGAGCAAATCTTGATATTTTTCTCCATCCAAATTGCCTTTTATGAAAAAGGGCTCATATATTCGACGCCTGATTATGTCGGTTTATACGTTCAACTTGTGGTATTTGTGTATGACCTCGGAGTAGCTAATACGAATTTTCACGGCTCAGAAAAAAAGGTGCAGAAAATTAGGATCCTAATAAATGATCTTCATCTTAATGTCCCAAGATTGCACCCGACGATCAAAATCATCTTCATGAAAATGTTAGTGAAGATGAATTTTGTAATGATAACATTTTACGTTTTATCTCAACAGTTCATAATAGACAATCAGCTGTATTACAGTCAGAAATTATATTCGCCGAAGATTGTTACTTTCTAAGTAAAAAATATCAATATGTTTTTTGTTAACAAGGTGTGAATTCAATTGATGAAGAGGGGTCACGCGACACAAAAGTTAAGTATTTGACATGATTTTAGTAGCATGTAATGTAAAAGCACCAACAGATAACCATATGTCCCAATTCTTAGCAGGCCCTTTGGCATGCGACGTTGACATGTAATACAAATTGCTCCGAATTTGAAATCAGAATGTCAAAACATATAGGAAAACATGTCTCCCACTCGTCTGTGAAGGGTGGGGAAGTTAAGAAGGGGGCGTATTTTAATGTAACCTTTCATAAACTTGAAACTTTGAAATGCCTCAAAGGCTACACAGAGAAGTGAAGTTGAATTTTTTATACACGGGGCTCGTTACGTAGTTAGGTATATCTCTCTGCAGGATATTGTTAGAATCTGAATATATACTTGAGACATAATTGATGTCAACTAAATTTTATTTTATTATTTTCAAGAATTATGTAAAAATTGTTACTGAACATAATTCAACTAAGTTTTATCTTACCTGGCCCAGCTCTTCGAGTATCAATAAAGCTTCTAATTTCGTGGTCCGTGATTCCATATTTCAATCCCTCTCCTGAGCAGATCACCCGAGAAGCATCAGCTGCACTTGAAACATTTACTTGCAAGGGACATCCTTTCAATTGCCGACCATTCCATGAAACATTCATCAAGAGAGATTCAGATGTTAATGGTACATAGCTAGCTTGGTAAACAGAGTCCCCTAGAATGTAATTTAATTTATTATTATATGACAGACTAACAACTCCAAATTTTGAAAGCTAGAAATAAATGCTTCACATTAAGACATATTTTTGAAAAATTGATAATGGATCATAAACACTGATTTCTTCTAATATGTATAGATTTATTATAATATTTTCATTGAAGAACGCGGTCAAGCTTATGTTACTGGCGGTCGTAGCAGCGCGAGCTCTGAGGGGTGGGGGGGGGGAAGAAAACAATATAGATTATTTAGGTTTGACGATTCTATGCAGTGAGCCTTTAGGACCGACTCTGTTCTCTGCGAGTTTATCGCGGTAAAACACGCATGACACCTTGGCTGACCTGAGCTATCCCGGTTAACGATTAAACAGGTCCCGGATGAGACGCGTATGACGATTTCATTGCCCTTTCGAGGAATTTAAAATTGCCATCACAAAACATAATATATATTTATGATATAAACATTAAGATATAAACATATCTCACGCAACTAGTTTTCACACGATGATTTTTGTACGTTTTTCCCCGCAGGAAAAGCATATATTTAATGCAAAACTATTCAAATATAATTTAACCTAGATATTTCATTTTTTTACGTGAAATAGACATTTTTGTTCGACTATCAAAAAATAAATCCCCTGAAGTACACGTAAACCTGTGGAACGCGGGGTCATCTTTCTTTGAACAAATAATAGCTTTGTAATCATGTTTTACAACGCATTTAAATGCTCTTATTTTTTAATGTAATAATCGCATACAGCGCAAATCTCCCTTATCCTTTTTTTCTGTAACCGAATTTTGCAAATTCATCCAGCATTTTTCTTCCGCCAATGTTAATATTCAGAAGGAAATATATTACAATATATTAAACACCCTGCAAAATGTTAACTGAAAGCGTCAACTGCATTGCATGCCAGTGCACCTACACCCATGCACTAAATTTCCTGTTTTTGACGTTATTGGTTAAAAATATATATAAAGCTAAATAGACTGTAACGGAGATTTCGAGCCCACGCTAGGGGCGATGAAATCTTCCTATATACCACCATCCTGGGACCCGAATTAATGAAAAATGTATTAATATTATTTTTGTTACAGGGACCAGGAACCAACTATTACTATGGTCCTGGCCGAATAGAAGGAAACAGACGAGAGGTGGGAGAGGGCAGGAGTTTAGGTACGTGGATTCGCGATCGTTAAACGCGACGGGGGGAATCGCGAAAGGTCGCCAGATTACGTTGGGCTACCGCGACGACTGCCATGGGCGAAAGAATTTGCACGGTTTTGCGCGATCCCGAACATTAGGGTCCGTGCGACTAATTTAAGGTGTGTTTTACCGGTCAAAAAGGGATTACTCGATCCGAGAGGACCAGTTTGGGCCTAGAGAACGCGGTAATCGTAAATACCAGCTGTAGTTGCCCACCTAAGCGGTCACGTTCTATCTCGCGCTCTCCACCTCACCGACCTCTCTCTTTGTTGATATGAGTAATATAAGCGCTGAAACGAGTAAAACGAATGCTCCATAATTGTGAGCGTTTGAAAATGGTCTCAAAACTTCACCCAATCTAAAAAGTTTCAGGAAAATCGAGAAAACTTGAGTGTCGGTAATTGTGTTCGTCGTTGCAGTTGACAGCTCAACAATTTTCCGTCGGTTGGCGATATCGGCGTATGCATGGTGCTCATAGCACCATGTAAGTATTGTGCATCTATATTTTGCACATCGAAAATTTGCATAGCAGCATCTGAATTTATCGCCTTTGATTTAGTTATACCAAAGCTTTCAATTCTTTTTATTCGAGTATGGTACTAAGCGAATAAACTTTTCCTGTGCAAAATATATCACGATTTGAATTTATGCACTTCTCATACATCGCATTTGATTTAGTTAATACCAGTAGAGATATCAATTCGTTTTATTCGAGTCTGGAACTAAGCTTTTGAAGTTCAAAATATAACAGTTGTAGCAAGGAAATTAGTACCAAAATATAAAGGTCCTTATCGGATTTCGAAAATTTTGCGAAATGATAGATATGTTCTAGAAGATGTAGAAAACTTCCAAGTGACTCAAAAACCATATGTAGGGACATGGGAAGCCGACAATATGAGACCATGGCAAACTGAGTTTGTTGCGATGATAAGTGAGCATTATAATGAATATTTTCCACAAAACGATTTCGACGGAATGTATGACATTTAGTGCGAATGAAGCTATATGTATGTGTGTGTTAGCTCGGTGCGAACTGTTGTCAGGACAGCCGAATTGTGACGAATTGTTGTAATCAACTGTAATTATTCAAAAATACGACGCTAGCGCTAATAACGGCGTTATACATGACACGTTGCGAAAACGAGTCAGTCCACGGTGAACTTTGTACGCGCAACACGAGGCTATATTCTGAAAATTATAATAAATTCTGAATTATATAGAAATCTGTGCATCCTCTTCCGTAAATCACCCTTACAAAATTCAGAAGCGGAATCGGATATTCCTAAACGCCCGAATAATAAATACGCGAAACGAAAGCGTCACCGTGGAAATTAAGAAAATATACAAACTTCTGTTAATTTCGAAACGTGCCTCGTGTTCGATCTAGTTGAGATCACTTCCGCGCTTCAGAGAGACTTTTACGCATCCTGAGCGAAAATTGGATACGCGAGTGCATGGTGGATTTTAGTTCCGGCATTCTGTGAAAAATAGTGCCAAATTCCTGAAAAGAGAAAGGATTTATTGAGCGATTTCTCTGGAAGTGACGCTGATTTTAGGAAATGGAGAGATCAGTTCAAATTATTGACATCTACGTAAAAATTAAATGATGAGAGTGGACGACTCTTAATTGGCTCTAGGCTGAAAGGACGAGCTCTGAAATGGCTACATTCGAAACCCGAATACATTGGATTTTCTGTTGACAATTTGTTGACAGAAATGGAAACAATGTTCGACCATCGTCAAGATCGGTTAAAGCTACGAAGGACATTTGAAGCGCGTGTGTGGAAACCTTCTGAACCCTTTAGCGATTATTTCCACGATAAATTGATCCTTGCGAACATGGTTCCGATCGACAAAGAAGAGTTAATTGATTATATAATCGACGGAATTTCGGATCTTTCATTACGAAACCAAGCGCGAATCCAACAGTTTAAGGAAAAGAAAGATTTATTGAACGCGTTTGAGAAGATTGTTCTGGAATATGCCACGAAAAGCCGGCCGACAAGTCGGCGTGATGGTCGTGCGGGCTAAGGCGTCAGTCTTAGTGCGCCCGAACTGAACGTCGCGAAGGTCCCGAGTTCGAATCCCCGTCCGTGCAATTTTCTCTGCTTATGTCCAGTGTGGAATAACCGGGGAACTTTGCTGGGCGAAGGTACGAATTTGGGACCAATGCCGACCCCCGTCGGCAGTTATCGGTACCGTCAGCGTCTTATCCGCAGTCGGTACGTCGTGGGTCTTATCTCGGATAAAGATGGGATAAGCCCCACGTCGTACTCGCTAAGGCACAGACCGCCGAATCTACTGGTGGCACCGATATTGGGGAGGGGGGACTGGCTCTGGGTGGGTGTTGTGTTGTCCTGTTCCGTCATGTATAATGTCTGTGTGTTGTCCATCCTATACCTCTCCACCCGAGAGCCGACCCGCGAATAGGCATCTAAGTCATTAAAGCGGGGGAAAATTCCAAATCCTTTATCCTTTTATCCTAAGCGCTCAAGGAAATACTGGAAGTGTTTTTAAGATTTCTGTTTCTGACAAAATGCCACGAGACAAGAAGATTGTTGGCGATAAAACTCCTTCCTTGCGCTGCTACAATTGCAGTAAAAACGGACATACTTCGGCTCAGTGTACAATGTCAAAAAGACCTATGGGAGCGTGTTTCAAATGCTTTCAATTGGGTCATCAATTGAAGGACTGTACGAAAAAAAATGCGCAAATTCCAAGCAAGGACCAGGTGGCTAATTTGTCGGAAAATATGATGGAAGAGCTACAAGAACAGCAAGTGAGCTGCGTGACGTCACAACAACGAATAGGTGGCGCTTCGGAAAATCTTTTGGACAATCAATGCTTTAAAAACATCGCCTACGACTTCAAGTCTGAAGTAGGAAGTCATTGTGTAATTCTGGACACACTAATGGACACCGGCAGCCCAATCAGCTTCGTCAAGGTGGGACTGGTACCAGCATCAAGTATAAGGCAGTATACTCCTCAGTCATCAGTAAAGTATAGTGGTTTAAACAATAGTCCGCTTGTACAATTGGGAATTGCTTAAGGGACGGTGACGTTAGGCGGTGCTAGGCGCGAAATCGAGATTTTTGTTGTGCCAGCTGATACCATGCGTACTTTGGTAATTCTAGGTCGTAACGTGTTACGGATGTTCAATTTTGGGTTAGTAGCTTTATCCGAACAGGAAGCTGAGGCCGTTAAAGGGATATTCGCGATCGACATATTAGACAATGATTTGACAGATTCGTTGCAAATCAATCCCGAAATAGATATTAGGTTGCAAAGGAAATTAAAAGATTTGTTTATTTCTGAATACATAAATAAGGAACGTCCCGAAGCTCCTAACGTAAAATCAGAACTTAGTTTGCGATTGACGAATGATATTCCGATATATTTTAGGCCACGACGGCTTTCGTATAATGAAAAAGAGAATTTGCAAAACATATTAGATTCATTGTTGGCGAAGGGAGTCATACGGGAGAGTGATTCTCCGTATGCATCCATGATAGTTTTGACGAGGAAAAAGAATTCCGAATTTAGGCTTTGTGTTGACTACCGGTTTTTAAATAAGATTATGTTACGGGATAATTACCCCGTTCCGTTGATCGAAGACCATGTCGAGTAGTTTACGCGGTAAATGTTTCTTCACTTTGCTCAACCTGAGGGACGGATTTTACCATATCGATGTAGCACCGGATTCGATCAAATATACTGCTTTCACTACGCCTCTTGGTCAATACGAATTTCTGAAAATGCCTTTTGGTCTAATGCCAGCGCCGGCAAAGTTTCAGAGGTTCGTAAACAAGGTATTTGCGAAGTTGATTTGATCGGGAAATATAGTGATTTATTTGGACGACATTTTGATTGCCACAGATACGGTACAGAAACATTTCGAGATTTTAAGAGAAGTCTTCTTTCTCATGGTAGAGAATAAACTGGAAATGAGGCTCGATAAGTGCAAATTCTTGCAACAAGAAATATAGTATCTGGGTTATAAGATCTCGTCTAATGGTATAAGTCCGACCAATCATGGAGTAGAAGCCGTCGTAAACTTCCCCGTTCCTAAAAACGTTCGCGAAATTCAATGTTTCCTTGTATTATGTGCCTACTTCTGCAAGTTCGTTGGCGGCTTCTCAGTTGTTGCCAAACCTCTTTACGATTTGTTACGCAAAAATGTAGAGTTTTCATTTTGGGAATGAATTATCAAGCTTTCGAGGCCCTTAAATCAAAATTGATCGAAGCCACAGTCCTAAGCATATACGATCCCAGGGATGAGACCGAACTACACTGCCGTTTTGCTTCAGAAGAAGAGAGACAACCTTTTCCATCCTGTCTCTTACTTCTCAAAACGCACTACCGACGCCGAATCTAGGTATCACAGTTTTGAGCTCGAAGCCCTGGCGATCATTTATGCTTTGAGACGGTTTCGGGTGTACCTTCAACGGATACGATTTAAAATAGTTACTGATTTGTAATGC